>CM044546.2:32498204-32540704 GCA_024416835.2 Perccottus glenii | reverse complement strand
TAGAGTAGAGTACATGACCGTTTGCTGTGCTCTGATAACAATTAACTTTGTCCTGGAGTCAGCAGAGATCTCTGTCTTCTTTGGATGGACATGTTGTTGCTGATGTGAGCACTCTGCAGAGGCAGCACTGATCGGATCTTTTCTACGGCTGTGTTTTTGGTTCGTTCTGCGAGTGTCAATCCGTTATGTGAGAGCGTCCGAGAGAGATGGCAGCCTGTCGCTCTCTGTTAGTGTCTTACTTCACAGCCTAGAGCCTCCTTGTGCACAAACTCACACTGTATACAGAAGAAGACATGTGCACAGTCTTACATCAGCGCTCACTACCAATTATATCCAGTGACATAACATGGGCGCAAGGTGACAGGCATGACCCTGGCTTTCATCAAGCAGCAATGTTTTAGGAAACCCACACTGCCATAAAAACAGTGACTATTTCCTCCAGAAGGTAACACTAAATGAAAATTACACAAAACCTAATGATGACTCTTACTGTATCCTGGTCCTACATTTAATCAAATTTTTTTCAGACAAGGCCCAAATCCAAGCAATGAGGACACTTTATTTGGTGTCTAGACCGACCAAGACAAAGTCATGTCTGAGACCAGATCAAGATAATGATAAGACCAATACTTTTAGCAGATTTTGACAAGACTGTCACAATACAACAATTCTGTGCAAATTAAAATAGAAAAAAAAAAGGCCCAATGTTTGATCAGAGTTTACATTTTGCATCTTTACAGTTGGATTGTGGGTCATTAAAGGTCTGATACAACACAAATCATGTTTTGTCAATGTTTTATCCATTTACTCTGCTCCATTCACTGCCAATTAAATTAAAGCAGGAATCTGTCCATAAACAAGAGAATCCCACTCTCTTATGTCCTGACAGAACACAGGACCACAAAAGTAAATCTGGGCAAAACAAGTAGGAAGTTTAGGACAACACAAGAATTGTCCAAGATTAAACCTGGACCAGACTTTCTATCTTCCATTGTTGTGTTTCCCTTTGACTTTGTTAATGTCTCCTAAACCCAGACCTGAAATACTGCCTTCTCTAAGTAGATAATGTAAGGGTTGTGCATATCCTTCTGGGAACTTAGGAGATTAAGCCTTCTTTTATCATGAGGTTTGGTTGAATCCTAACTAGAGATACTAGACCACATACCCAAACTAACAGTCTTTTACCTGTTTGTATAGTCGTGTATATAACATATCATGTTGCCTTGTCGTCTATTACCGTGACAATGGAAGTTCTGGTTAAAAAAATAAAAATAAAAAAAACAATATCCAAATTGTGGTTTCCTTTTTTACCTTAACTCATGAAGACTGATTCTAGAAACAGAAATGGAGGAGAATAGAGCAAAGGGACTAGAGTGTGGAATCAAACCTTGGCCGCTCTGTATTTTTTGTGGTGACTCACCAAGGCCTCCCAGATGTGTAATCCTGAACACAAAGCTCATATATCTGCAGACCTTTCACTAAATGTGATTTGAACTTGATATTTGGTTTCAGTGTCTGCTTCAAAAGCTATGAAACACAATGTCTGGACTCGTCATAAAAAAAAAAAAAAACAGGGATTAACTTGAGCAAAGCCTGAATCTGGCTGTGATCATGTTTGCACAAAAAGCAGCTGCAGCATCAAACAGTCCACCATGACCTGGACTGTATTTTAGTGACAGAAACAGAGGTTGGCTCAATTCAAAAGGCTTTAATCTGCTACAATAGTGACAAAGACAGAAGACAGTGTCCACATTTTACATTTTTTTAATGAGTATAATGTGAAATGGCGCCTACATCTTTTTGTTTTACACCAAATACAAATAAAGGATAGATTTCCATTAGATTTTCCTATTGTTTGGTTGTTTCTTCAGATAAAACCATTGATTAAACCTGTGTGTCATGACTTTGTGCTTGCGTGTATGTAAGCTTAAAATACATGTTCCTTTTAAATCCTAGCCCCTTGGAGTGTAGCACAGAGGGAAAATTGAGACAGAGACCGTATCCAACTCAACGTGCCTTTGAGGATCAGCGAGATGATCCTCCTGTGGGCTTAAGGTTCACATAAAAGCCACTGGGCCCTTATTAACCTCTTGTTCCCATATACTGTTCTTGTACTGAGTGCTACATAGACTTCTAACTTTGAAATATAACTTGAAGCACAAATATTAATTACACACTAATTACTTTTTAATCACTATGTAATAATTCAATTCAATGTTGTTTTCTTTCACAACTGCAAATGGCAGTGTACGTGCAAGATTGTATAAACTATTACCAAATGGATGATTGTCAGTGTTTAGTTGTAATCTGTAAAAAAGGGTCCATGATATCGAATTGTTTCCATGAATGCATTTTATACAATACAAACTTGTAATTTCTAAAAATAATAATAAAACTGTTTATATAGTTTTGCATAACTTGATATTGCCTCTTCACAGTGATGATCACAGTGAAGATTTAAGTTGAAATATTTACTGTTGATGTTGTTAATGAGTGAAAGTTCCCTCCTAAAAGAAGCACTTGTGTGAGTACCTCTGGTGTGTGTATAAGAGTATCTGAGTAAGAAACCCCCACAATCTCATTATGTCCAAATTGCATTGGGTGGATTATTTTGCAGGGTGACTCATTTTGAAGATATAATAATTGGTAAATAATTAGATATAGCTTTATGGTCACACAGTGAACAGTATGTTCTGATGTTCATGTTATGAGTCTCATTTTTCAGCCTCATGGCTTGTGTGGTCACGGCTCTGAACACCTGTGTTTGCAGTTTTTATAAGATAAGTCTGCAAAGTGGATATTTTAGTTAACTTAGATTCAGATGTCAAGATGCTGGCCACATTTCATTTTACTTTTAGTGAATATTGTGCAGAAATGATGTGCCTTTTATTTGCAAGGGCCACTGTGAGGACGTCTACAACTTCCAAAATGATTAAATATTTAGTTTATTGCCTGTTTCCATATCACCAACTTTTTTTCTTAATTTTAAAGTCCTCTAAACGGCTGAAGGTTAAACATAAGAAGCCGTGCACAAGGGTTTTTGCTCCACGGGCTAAATAAAACATTAATAAACCTGGAGGCAAATACAAATATACAGTAGGTCACCTTGTTAGAATTATGGATGTGCTCATAATCAGTTTTCACACATAAATACTTATTTGCACTTCAACAGTCAAATATTTCTTCTGGATAACCCTAACCCATCCACCTCCTTCCAAATCCAAACATACTTCTAAACATATATCCTATATTTATTTTTGTTCTGTTTGTCACAAGCTCTGGTCTTTGTCTTGGAGATTACTGTCCATGTAAGAACAACTTTAACTGCAGTTCTTTTAAAGCAGTTGTGATGTGAGTGTCTGTAATTGTAAGCCCTAGAACTAAAGCTGACTTCCTTTAGTTCACCAGTAACAGGATGGTGAACAGTGACATGCCTTTTATCCACTAAATAGTCCCTCCCTCTACGTGACTTTCCATTTCTCTGCTGCAGTGAATTGTGTCGGCCGTTGAAGGGTGAAATGGCCAGATCACCTTCAGGTAATCATTGCTTGGCTTTATCCACTGCACCCAGCTCTGCAGTGGTCCACCCGCCTCTCGTGTGTGTGTGTGTGTGTGTGTGTGTGTGGGTTAGCGGTGCTCACGTGTTACACTTCCGACCAAATCTGAGTGAGCCCTGCTGCTGCTGCAGTGAGGGCTCCTGCCAAGCTGCTGTTTCCTCTTTGTTCAGTGTTTGTTTGTGTGGATTTGGAAAATGACAGAGAAATGATACAAAGGTAATGGTGCAAAGTGGAAAAATGCAAAAAAAATAAAATAAAACTAGGCAACTGAGAAGAAATAGTTTATGGAAACACTAAAATGTAAAACAATCAGCTTTATGAATTTGGCAACACTGTGATTTTCACTTGAGGCTGGTTTCACTGAGCCAGTGCACTCTAAATGAAATGGAAGCACTATTCTCTTATTTTCAATAAACTCTGCCATAACTCTGATTATTACCTATTTTATCTTGAGCACTGTTTTATGTTAGTTATACCCTGAATTAAAGACAGATCAATGACCATTAGGATTTACATCAAGGGCGGATTACACACAACCGAGATGAAAAAGGTAGACTGAAGCATATTTTATTTATTTTGTTACCTCGATACAAAGCAGCTTAATATTTAATTTGTGTCAAAAGCTATTTCTATTTGAAGTTTGTCATTCTATTCGGATTTGTGGAAAAAGTGACTTAAAGGCATACGCTCATGAATGAAGAAAGCTCCTAAGAAGAATTTTTACATTAGAAAATGAATATATTTACAAAAAAGCACACTATGATATTATAGGGAGAGATCAAGCCAATCAAAGTTTTTTTCTTGTATTTTATCTCTAATACGTACATTTAAAATTATAACAAACATATGCTATATAATTAAGGTGGTAGATGCTTATTGGAGCTAGCCTGGCTCCGCCCTCCTTCGTACTTCCGCTCAATTTCATTTCGCTTCAGTACTACGTCTGGGATTGCTGTATATTCTTAGGTTTCCAGAAATACATTTTTTGTAGGACCAATCAGCGAACAGAGGGAGTGGCTGAGAACGATGACGTTGATGTAGTGCGTCAGTTTGCGTTGGATCGACGTTAGCGATTGGCTATGGCAGATCCTGAGTGACTCTGGGCAGATCCAATAGTTTTAAACTTCAACAGAGTTCCCGCATACAAGGAAGTAAACGCTTGTCAATGGAGCGAGGCCAGACTCTCTGTACAAATGAAATGTACGAGAGTCTGGTAGAACCAGGCTATATTGGAGCAACTCTTACCAGGAGATTTCTTTAGCTGTGTTTCAATAAAATGTAAGATTAATTTATATATACTATATTTTCAAAAAGTGACCTCTCAGACTTATTGTAAGTTATTGATGTGAAATTAGTCAGTGTGATATACCATAAACATATAGTAAAAGCCAAAGAAACTGTGGTGGTAGAAAAATGCAGTGGCATGTGTGTGTTTAGCCTCCGCAGTGAGGGATAACCTCTTCTGGTATTTTCCTGAATGGGATTCAAACAACCAGGGCTTATCGGGCACACACAGCTTGGCGGGAAACACTGCTGCAGTATATGGGTCTGAAGTCAATCTTATTACAGCAAAACCAGTTAAAAAGACAAAAATGTTGATGCCATGCTAAGATTTGACCAGTATGCACTTATAATTATGCATTTAGCCATTAGAATACTTTCTCAATAGACACATGGCATTTTCACAAACGGCAGCCCATTCGCAGCATTAAAGGGAAGTGTGCATTTGGGATTAGTTGTGGGTAATATCTCAACAAAAGCTCAGGAAATGGAAAGCTCTTCTGAGGGAAAGTTACCGTGAACTATTTTTCACCCAGAAACTCACTTCTTTTTTGGTCGATTTATGTGGAGAGACGCAAAACAGGTTTGAGAACGGACCTTCTTCATCTCCATCCTCAACCAAATAATGTAGGACCAACCTGTTTATACCTATTGATATATAAACAAGTTTAAAGTTGTACTTTTCATTACAATATGACACATCTCTGTCATGTGCTTCTCATTGTTCTTTTAGTCGTTTGGGTAATACTTTCATCAGAGATAATATATAGAAAGAGATGATTACTTGATGCTGTCATTTGTTTTATGTGAAATGTAGTATACTGTTGAACAATAAAGAACA
This sequence comes from Perccottus glenii, assembly GCA_024416835.2. Taxonomy (NCBI): domain Eukaryota; kingdom Metazoa; phylum Chordata; class Actinopteri; order Gobiiformes; family Odontobutidae; genus Perccottus; species Perccottus glenii. Next base: position 32,535,025 of record CM044546.2, on the reverse strand, counting down.
CATTAGTCAGTTTCAATAATCCATAATGACACTATTTGCATTAGTCTTTCTTTATTCCCTCAAACAATGTATGTCGTTGGATTTTATGTTATTAGATAAGATTAATACATGTCTATAAAGTGTATCTTGAACCCACAGCACATATGCACAAAAAGGTTTTGTTGCAAAAAGCTTTAGTTGGTGCAATACTCATGGCAGGGTACTTCATTGTGGTTAGCTATACTTTGAGTATTTTATACACAGGTTGATTCTCCTGCATTTACGACAGGTATTTGTATCTTTTGGTAGTAGGTCTGAGAACACTTGTCTTTAAACCTGTGTGTGACCTTCGAGACCAATTTAAAGCCATTTTTGCCATGACTAATTAATAACAGCATAACAAGTTATGTATCTTTCCGTATCAGAGTTTAATAAGTAGTTGTCAAACACCATAACAAGTTACATAGAGTATGATTATAATTGCACGGCACATCTAAAAGTTTAAAATTCAGTTTATTTTATCCCTAATCTAGGAGTCAAAGGTAACTGGAGCCTATATCCCAGCAACTTAGGTGGGGTACACCCTGGATAATGGCAGAAGCTGGAGTACCCAGAGAGAACCCACAGTTGATGTGCAGATAATACTTTTTCTTCAGATATGTCATTAAAATTAGCACAGCTTCTATAAAGGCCTTCATATCATCCTTCATCTTCTGTTAATACACATGGATGAAGACTGCAACACGACAAGGCACTACTTCTAAAGTTTTCTTGAAAATCTCTCATTCATAAAAGTCTTTACAACTCTACATCCTGTGCAGCATTAAATTATCGCCATTTAACCTTGAGTCGGATTTGAACTGAACAGGAAGGTCAGAATAGAAATGCTATTACTTTCAAAGACTCTGCAGTGGCATTGATTCCAGCGAGGAGCTTTGGTATAATTTCAAATAGAGCTAGAAGAATAGGGTTGTAGCACTTACACCTCTGGAGTAAGGTTCCCGATGGTTTTGCCAATTTTACAGTCTCTGTGGATAAAAGCTACCACCAAATGATCTTATGTTGGGATGGCGAGGAAGCTGAGTATGACAAATGTGTTCCTGAGAAATACGTCTTTGATCACAGCAGCAAGAGACAAAGAATGGGAACGCAACAGAGAAGTGAAAGAATTGAAATCCGGGGTGAGCCTAATTGAAATGCAAACATGTAACCTCAATAAAGCTGCTGACTTTAGGGCTGTGCTGATAAAAAGAAGGATGGAGGGAAGAGTAAGATGAAGGAAAAGAAGAAGAAGAATCATTCAATCCCGAGCAAGTTTATACAGAGAGAGGAAATGATGGCAGTGCCAAGAGGTTTCCATCGTTAAAATGCAAATCCATGAAAGTTACAATAACCTACTGAATGATATGAGGCAGCACCAAAGGAATAAATACACTTGAAATGTGTGTGAATTAAATCAGACACTCACAGTGAATATAGTTTAGAAGTAGAGCTGCATAATATAAGTAAACATGTAATATTTATGTTGAATATTGCAGAGATCTTCAGAACTACTATTGTATATACTGTATGACTTTGGCAGGGTTTAGTTAAACTGAAATCCAATGCTTTAAAATGCTGGACTAACTTCAGTTTTATCCCTCAATCCATCTTCTTCCACTTATCCGAGGCCGGGTCGCAAAGGCAGCAGTCTAAGCAGAGACGCCCAGATTTCCCTCTCCCTAGACACTTCCTCCAGCTCTTCTAGGGGAATACTGAAATGTTTCCAGACAAACCAAGAGACATAGTCCCTCCAGCGTGTCCTAGGTCTTCCCCAGGGCCTCTTCCTGGTGGGACATTCTCGGGACATCTCCCCAGGGAAGCGCCCATGTGACATCTGGGAGAGATGCCCGAGCCACCTCAGCTGGCTCCTCTCCACCCTGTGGAGGAAACATATTTTGGCCGCCTGTATCCGGAAATATGGCCTTCCGGTATTGAGAATTGAGAGTTTCACCAGGACACACCGGTACATTAACTGCATTACTGCACCCATTTACCTGTCGACCTCCCATTTCCTCCTCCCTTCACTTGTGAACAAGACCCCAACTCCTCCACTAACGGCAGGAGCTCTCCACCAACATGAAAAGGACAAGTTACCCTTTTCTGACTGAGAACTTCATTTTTGGAAATAATTAAATTACAAATTCAACAGTGCATTGATTTGTAGATTTTGTAGCATACAGTGTATGTACTAGTAAACTCAAAACAAAGACAATGTTATATATATATATATATATATATATATATATATATATATATATCCTTTAAAAAGTTATATTGTCCATAGGGTATTAATAATTAGTTTTTTTGTTTGTTTTATGTGTGTGTTTGTGTGCATGCATGTTTGTGGATGTCCTAAGCCTGTAGGTTCTCAAAAGCTAAATAAAATGAAAATAAATAAATAACAAAACACTTAATACAAAACAGAAAAAAATGTTGTCAAAATATTTTCTTTTGCATATGTTAAAATTTAAAACGTTATGGAACCTAATGGTAGGACACATTAGTTTTATTACTTCCAGTTTTGGTTCTAACAGCTTAATTAAAGGTTAAAATATGTTTTCTTCTGTGATAATTTAATCTTAGGTAATTTACGCCCCGAAACATAAAAGCAATGGCTATGTTGTCCATATTATTTACTTAGTACAGAACCTGAGGATGTACGCACTTTAAGTAGAATGAGTGCTAATTTGAGTCCTATTTCTTTAGCAGAACATGTTTTCTTTCTGTAATTCAGTGACTCTATAATCTGGTGGCTTCCTGCTCTTTGTTGGTAAAAGCTGCTAAAGGATTACAGTCCAGGGTTAACATCATAATATTTGTTTGTATCACTTCATCCCCTTTTAGAAATTCACTCTGCTGCCATTTATATATTTCTTGAATGATCCCAGATTCATATTCAGTCCACAAATTGGCTGTGATGTCCTTGCTTTTTAAAAGATCCTTTGCTTTTTGACTTTTCTACAAAGCACAGATACAAGCAATAATCATCACATAAAGTCACACATTTAAATGTAACCAAAGACTCCTTTTGGTTGTAGCTTGTGAGTAATTTTTAATCTTCTTCCTGATAAAAAGAAAAAGAGCCACCGTTTAATCCTGAAAGCCCCCTAAATTTAGCACTGCTAATCTCCTGTGCTCCTCATTGTACAGGTCTAAAATATGCTCATTTTTTGCTCAGATTTTTTTTATCTCACCATTGCAACACTTGTTAGCCCCCTTCGCCATGTTAAAAATACAATGTGTGAAGCAATAATGCAAGGGCAGCAAATTAGAAGAAAGTGGGCTATCATCCTCGACACAGGCTCATTCCTCAGCTGCACCACTCGCTCAAATTACAAGGAAATATGGCCAAAGAATTACTGGAAAATTAACTGCTGCTTCCGAATTTAATCAAACTTTGAGGGAAAAGAGTTCGTCTCTTAGCTTCTTTTGCAGCTTTGTGAATAATCACTGTTGTGTTGTTGGTGCAAACCTGCGCGTCAGTGAGCTTTAATGTTAGTCTGACTTCTGTAACAAAGCAGCATCGTTGGTGTTTGCAGAGCTGGTGTTTATCTTCTCAGTTTGGCAGCGAGTCTGGAGGCTAAAGCTGATAGACAGTGGTGTGAAAATCCAATCACAACTTCCACTGAGAAGTGGCAAAGTCATACTTGTGTAAAACCTACATCTGGCAAAAGGCATCTTTATTAAACTATCTTTTTTTCTAACATATTTTTAGGCTTAGTGCTTACAAGTAGATGTTGTAAATGACTTAGTGTGAACAGTCTGGAAATCTGACTTTTCTTTTGCAAACCAGTGGAGCAAGAAAAAAATATTTGAGATAGGGTGGACATTTTACCGTCAAGTATATATCTTTGTATCTGGACATCATTTTATTAAACACAAAATATAATAAAGATTGAGCTGCTGTATTATTTCATTTGTGTGTGCTGTCACACATTGTGGTACACAGCCTATTGTATGTTTATATTTAAGAACTGTAAAACTCCTACACGGCATGACAGTGCCGTGTAGTTTTACAGTTAATTTTATTTAAGGCTGTTGTCTAACCCTTTCATAGTGTTGACATTTTACTCTGGAAGAGAGTATATATGAGTCCAATTTTACTCTGTAAATTTTACTGTGTAGCTTCTCTACTCACAGCGAGAGATTTACTGGTTTTAGAACAAACTGTAAATAGTGGATCTAACTGAGGAGGGTGCAGCTGTGACTGTAGTGTTGAAGTGTTTATTGCACATACTGTTTTGCCTACACTTCAAATTTTACACTATGGGCAAAAGAAATGTGTGCGTAAGTGAGTTCACCGTGTTGGCCCAGCCCTCCACAAGAGTCCCATGTTCTAATGTAGCCCTTAGGGGAAAAAACAAAATTGCCCAGCCCAGGTCTAACATGGTAAGATTTATCTCCATAAAAAAACTTCAGTCTCAGTCTTGAGACTGAAGTTTTACAGTTCAGTCGGAGTATCTGTGAATGTTGTCAGAGAAAAACTAATGTGCTTGTGTTGAAAGGTTTGTTCTCAAGCACCTGTGGAAATCAGTCACCTGATTCTGTGCTGAATGACTGCTCTAAATGTAAAAATAAATACTTGGCATAGTTCCAGTTTACTTCTGTCTTACTTCTGAAACCAATCAAAGCCCATACAGACACCTAACACAGGTGAGGCCTGCAGACAAACCCACTTGGGACCCATATTAGAGCCCAAATATAACCCTTATGGGGCCAGCGTGGAAATGCTCTGTCACAGTGGTCTATTATTAGTTAGGCTTGTTGGGTTGAATTTAATTAAATGTATTAAAGTGAATATTTGGAGAATGTCAACATTATCAAGACACAGTAGGAGAAATCTTTCTGTTTAGACTTGTTGAACTGTGACGATAAATTCATTCTATCTTTGTATGTTTTAGTTGCAAATGTAGATCTTTGACCGGACTGAGACGACTGCAACATCGAGCTACACAAAACAATAACTCTAACTCTCTTAGATTTTTATTGTAACAAAAGTATTGATTCAATTTACTCTGTCCCCAGCATTTCTTGTGGGATTTGAGACTTCAGTGATTTATGGTGAGATAAATAATTTTACCACATAAATCTGGAGTGTTTTGACTTGATTACAGCGTATCTTCAGTTAAAACTTGAACTGCTGGTGTTGAATAAAAATGCTGGTCTTTGGTTTGTCCCCTCTGAATATATGAGCATCTTGTAGTGGCCATACAGATTGTTGTATTAGTTATGAATACACTGTGCACCCAAAGCCAATATTTGAGAGACAGAAGGTGTTAGGGTTCATGTTGGAGCCCGTTAAAGAAACCTGTGTGCTGCGATAGAGACTGTGAATAATTAATGGCACATGTTCACAGCTGTGCAAGAGTTTTTAAAGTATGGTCTGGTCCAGATTTATCTCCTGCTCGAATGGCAAATCAACAGGAAGTTTGATGTCATTATCATGTAAAAGAGCAGATGGTGTGGACATTCGAGTTTTATAGTTTCTGAAGATATACCACAAGTAAATTAGTCTAAAGCAGTAGTTCCTAAAGGACATGTTTTATATGGGTCCCAAAAAAACTACTAAATGATTGAAAGTTTTCCTAACGCTGCTAAGACTTCTAAGGTGTACATTTAAGTTTGGAGTCTGCGTTTACACACGTCACATGTGTTTTTATTCTTTCTCGGCGCAATCATTTACTGCCTTAAATCAATCAGTTTGTTGTGGCAGCTGCAGGAAAAGAAAGATTACAAGTTTAAAACAGTTGCTTCTTTTTGTGTGAGGCGTGGTACCCAAAAGTCTCTAGACTTATGTGACTGGCTTTAAGAGGTTGTCTCATATTTTGCCTCCGGGACAGATGCCTCATTTTTTTGTCTTCAGTGTCTCAGAGACTAATAATGATCATGACTGTCTTTTTCACTGTGTTTCAATTTGTTTAACTGTGCACAATAATATTTTACACACCTTTACTGACTGTATGAGTTGGGCTTAGGATCAAAGAGAGCTAAATAGAAAAGAAAAGAAGGGTTCCAGTTGCAGATTCACAAAGAAGACAGAGACAAAAGAGCAGTGGACCAAATGAAAAATGGTCAGGAGCAGTGAGGCTGAAGGCGCTGCAGGGGTGTGCATGTTTAACCCGGGCCTATACCTGCCCCAGTGCATCTCTGTGTGAGTCAGGCTCTGGGGAGACCAGACTGTACATCACTCTCTGATACAGACACAGCTTCAGCAGACAGCAGCAGAGCGTCGAGCCGTGGAGCTGCTCTGTTTGTCTGTTCGTCTCCCGGGAATCTTTAAGTGGTCTCGTTCAATCTGCCTCAAGACGACCTGCAGGGAAAACCAGGCGCACACTGACGGAGCTCTGAAGAATACAAGGGGAAGTGCTGCCTGATGGGCAAAAGCAGGGTTGTTATTATGAAAAACGATTGAGCAATTAATGGATCGTGTTGTTATTTCTCATGACTGTCTCTGCTTGGCCTGAAGAAAACGATTGTAAAAGTTGCTTGTTTTGTTGTTCTTTGGCATTTTTAAACCACATAAGTAAAGATTGTTGCGGTACATTTCTTTTTATGATAACGCGAAAAAATGTACCTTTAAAAATTTTCATTTGGTCTTACATAAAAGTTAACTTGTTTTCTTATAATCAGACCAAAGTGTTTACCTTGACATGTTTCAATGCTAAATTCTCTTCAGTCTTACTCGGAAGTTCAGCAGTCGACACTTGTCATGTTAAACACTTAAAGATGCACTTTGCAGGATTTTTACCTTAAAATAACAACTTCGGAGTCATTAAAGTCAATAAACCAGCATTACAAAATATGGCCTGTGACCCACTGTACCTTGGATTCAAAAAGTCTCGCGGGAGAATCTGGTTTCACGAGAAACTAATTGCTTAACAACACTACAGACACAAACCCTCACCCCAGTCAGTCTCAGACGTTCATCATGGCAGTGCCAGCGTAAAAGAAGCTAAAGCAGAGAAACGGGGAGAGCAGGGAGACACTCATCACCAGTCAGTCAACACGACAGTGTTTTTTAACCTTACACCAAAGCTATAGGGGGAGCTCTATTAGGAAAAATACAAAAACAGCAAACAAATTGCCAGACTTGCAAAGTCCCGCTTTAGAAACATCAACAACGTCTAACGAGTATCAGAAAAAGAACAAGAAATCGACTTGTGTTTGTATAGAAATCTTTGACAGATGACTAAAGGTTCAGTGCTGACAATCAAGAAAACGTTTATTAATATATTTTGATTCAGAATTTACACTGCAGTATTTGTGGAGAAAATCATTATGTCTTTGCTCAATTTTGCCTGAGGATTATGTTGCATATTGTATTGGTTCAAGTGTAATATAATCATACTTGATTGTTTAGTCAACGCATGAGAAATGGTGCTGATCTTATGTTGAGAAAAACCTTGCTTGTACAGTATTTATACATTGTCACAACATACAAAAAAGTCAACAGTCTGTCACAGCCAACATTTTAGGTCACTGATGTTAATTACTCCCAGCAGCTTTGGGCCTGAGGCGGGGTACATCCTGGACAGTGGCCAGTTAGTCGCAGGGCTGACATTTAGACATAGACAGTGACAGACAACAATTCACTCTTACATTCATTCACTAGGGACACTTTTAGATTTGACAATTAATCCAATACATGCATATCTTTGGACGGTGGGAGGAAGCCGGAGTACCCGGAGAGAACCCACGGTAACACGTGTAGGACATGCAGACTCCTCACATAGGCTCCAGTCACCCGCGACCCCTAATGGGACAAAGCGGTAGAAAATGAATGAATGTTAATTACTCAAGGCAAAAACGACATCCACATCTGATTTTCATTTTGTTAACTGACCCTCAGCTTGTGTCATAAGTGGTGTTTGAGTGTGACGCAGGTGAAGCGGGATCAGTGCTGTCTGTGTTATTTGCATTTAGAGTGGAGCCACATGTGGAGCTGCATGTCGAGGCTGCTTTAAGTGACTTACTTAGAGCTACTTATCCGTCCACTTATGATCTAAACACCGGAGTCCATGTGTTAACCCCATGTGTGAACTGGATGTTTCAGACACTCAACAGTTTGACAAGTGACAGATTACATTAAACCATTCAAATATATATATCTTCTTTGTTTCATGTTAGATTTTTAAATTTCTAGAGCTACCATTTTCCACAAAAGGCCAAATGTAGGTAGTCACAGAATTAGTTAAATATAATAAAAAAACAGGATTCAGATTAAATTCTAGTCACAGTTTCTGAGATGAGCTTGAATGTGTCTCCAGATAAAGATCATCCTTATTTACAAACATTTCCACATCTTTAATTGTCCTTCCAAGAGAAAAAAGTGTATGTGGGCTTAAAAAAGTCTGATTCTTCTAAGCTGTGAGGGTAACTGGTGAAAGTGGAGTAATATCGCATTAAGCTCTAATTCTTACCCACAATACACAAGAAAAGTTTGAATAGTTTGGTTCATATACAAACAGACAACAACAGTAAACTCAGACATGACAAACTTTACTAAAATATGTTATAACTGCACTGAATGTTGTTTTTGAGATTTGCTCTTGTTTTCCAGTTTTGAAAAAAGTTGGCTAAAAATACTGTGGGACAAAGTTTCTTTTGAAAGAAGCTTCATAAACAAAACCCAATGTAAGAAGTTAGTCTGGTCAGTTCTAATTTTGCTGCGTGGAATCAGTCTATCAGTCTATGGTGTTAGGTTTTTAAGGCTTTCTCCTTGTATTGCATGGACAAGCTCTTGACTCGGTCTTGCTTCCTTAAACTCTCGGTACAATCTGGTCTTGGTCATAACATGATCTCAGTTAATGTGGTTAACAGCTCAATCTTTACTAAACCGTTCTCCAACCATTAATTCACATGGACTATCAGAGTTTTAAAGACTCTAGCTTTTTTTTGTCTCATCAAACCTCATCAAATGAAATGATCAAGTCCACATTTTCACTAGTACTGCCCTCTATTTATTGAGCCTCAGCCTAATGTACAGTAATGTATTCTTTTGTGCTGCTGTTGATTTGTTATGTAAATGCTTCAGTGACTAAGCTCGTCTTCTTGAAGCAGGACGTAATTAAAATTCCCATGAGAGTCTGTAACACTGCAGCAGAAACAGAGCTTATTATGAATTGATTTTTTACGGTACATGCTGCCTTCTTCCTCTCACCCCTCTTTCTTTTAAGCTGACGCCCACTCTTTCCTTTATCCTCTTCATCCTAAGCTTCCTCTTTTTTAAAACAACCATCTTGGCCCTTATCCTCCTGTATCATCCCATCTTCTATACAATCTGCTGACTGTGATACAGCCCTGCAGTGGTCCAATTTTAACTTCATTTTACTCGAATGGCTCTGGTACATTCAGACTCTAAAATATTCCCCATTTCTATTTTCTTATGAGCCCAAAGCTTACTCTGCAGCTCTGCATATTTATGACACCAATGTATTTGTTTTACAGAAAATGTTGTCTTTCAGGGAAGGCAGGTTTTACTCAGCACTCAACTGAACTAATCTTTTGAGCAAATATTAGATCATTGTCAACTCAATTATAACAAGGAAAGGAAACCATCAAAATAACCTGAGGACACATTGATAGCAGCAATGACAAGATCTGATGATGTAAGCAGTGGGATTAAACATAGTATTTGGTTATGACTGAGGCAGTATTGTAATGTTGCACACTGTGTTACAAAGGATACTGTAAACTGGATAAATGTCATCTCTGCTCGAGCTTACAACAAAAGTCTGATCAGCAGAATAACCCTTTGAGTATTGTAACACTCACAGTAGAGGTTTTCAACTGGGTTCTTACAGATTTGTCACAAGCTTTTATAAAAAAAACATAAAGAATGCAACCCTATATTGCAGGGGATTTAAAAACTTTTACCACCCACACGTTTAGCTGTGTTGCTCATTCCACAAATGCACAATTGTTAGTAGCTGTACTTTGTTGTAAAGGTGACTTATCAGGCTTTCCAACAATATAAATGCAACACCATTATTGTGGTACAACTGGCTGAAATCACCTTTTCAAACACATATGATGATCGTGTAATAGCTTGGTTAAACAAGGTAAAAGTGTATTTTTGGTGACATCTGGTGCTGAAAATTTACATTGCAAAATAAAGAACCGTTTGAAGGGCTAACACAGGTGGGGCACCTGTGGAAACTGCAGACAATCCCACTTGGGAACCATGTGTAAGCCAAATATAATCCTTATGGGGCTACATTGAAATGCTGAGATGCTTAATCTTGCGTCTTTTACTTTAGTTCATTAGCCTTCATCAAGAATGTGTGTCCAAAGAAACATGAGTCTGAGTCTTCTCTGAACAGCCCCGTCCACTGGGTTTGTATTGACTGATGTGTTTCACTTTGTTCATAATGTTTATTAACCCCTCCCTCTAGAGATAAAAGCTCAGCACTCTTACCAGTTGCTCTCAGAATTGAAAGTCTCTTGGGAGAATAGACGAAACGTCTTCACCTTAAAAACTTAGTTCAGATTTTAACCTTTTCTTCAATGATTATTACAGCATTTCACACATTGCACTTTTAGGTTTTTAAAAACATGCAATTTGAAGTGTTTATAAAATGTTTTCTTTTTATTGGACAAACTCTTGCCGTTATGGGAAATCAGGTCCGGGTGGTGTATTTTACATATACTATTACATGAATGTTGTAATAAAATAATAAAACTTCAAGCCATATTTTTTTTTAAATTAAACAATATATTTCATTCACTTTATTTTTTTATTTTTTTATCTAGATTAAGCCTAACAATCTAAGTTTATCTCACACATAACTGCAGTCCAACACCACAGGTAAAATGTTATCTTGGACAATTGCACAAACTTTACACGGGGTGTATAAAAGCATGCGTGGCTGCTGTTTTTGGCTGGATAGCTCTTGTTTGTTTGTGTCACTTCTGGCTTCTGCTGTTGAAGTTGTGAATTTTAATGGATACTGCTTTGGAGGGTTTCCATGTAATGTGAGTTTTTATTCTGATGTTGTTATTGTTGAAGCCTGTGTGTTTGCAGTGACTTTATAAATGAGTTTGGTGGGAGTTGTAACTGTTCCTCTCACTTCTGCTGATGGTGCCTTCGAGAGCCGTGAGCTGAAATGGAGTCAACCGAGTGAGACTGCTTTTGTCACTTTGTAATTTGTAAATCTGATATGCTGCCTTGATTTTATTATCCCTTTATGACAAAAATTGTTTTCTCATTACCTTTATTACAACTTTGATGTTATGCCATAATTGATTCTACCCTTTAATTTTCTGTTTTCTTGGTCTTACTGTAAAACTCTTACTCTTGCTTTGGACTTGACCTCATCTTTATTTGGTCCTCTTTTGGTCTCAAGTGCAGGACTTTGTGCATGGACATGTTTCCCTATTACTCATCCCCAATCCTACTTTGCCAAGCACAAAGCACTTAAATTTGTAATTGTGGAGGGATTCAGTGTTGTTTTATCCTAATGGTGTTAAAAACAAAAACAAAAAAGTCACACAAAGACCCCAGAAGAACCCCAGCTCCAAATATCATACATTGCCACATTGCTTTGTGACTTGGTACCTTCAAGCTACAACTGAAAGACAAGACATGTATAGCCCAATATCAGGACAACAGAAACTTCAAAGGGCTTAAAAGTACCGGACAACATCCCATGTCCTTAGACCCTCCACCAGGGTAGCAAAAAACTACCCCAAAAAAACACAGCAAAGAGAAAACCTCAGGGAGAGCCACAGAGGAACCCACTCCCAGGACGGACAGGTCGTGCAAAAGATAATAATTTTTATATAGCGCTTTTCCGCCTACTGTAGTAGGCACTCAAAGCGCTTTACATACATTAAGCTATTTAACAGCGTTACAGAACATCACTGGAGGCAATGTAGGTCAAGTGTCTTGCCCAAGGACACAACGACAGATGAGAGACAGGGGAGAGCGGGATGTTATGATGTTTTGGGATGTTTCGAGCAGGTATCGAACCGGCCACCCGCCGGTCGAAGGACGGCCGCTCTACCCACTGAGCTACTGCCGCCCAGATGTGTCCAAGAGATGAAATTGGCTTAGGTGCAGATACCTAATGTACATCACCTACAACAGTGTTACAAATTAAAACAACCAGTCAAAATGCCGCCGAGCAACCAGGAAAGAAATAAGAGCATTGATCTTCATCTTTGCACTTTCTGACTCGACCATTGAATGCCTTTCCATCCTTTTATTTGTTCATCAATGTTTGCAGGTGTCTCTTTATTGACTTGGACATACAGTAAATAACACAGAACTTGGCCTTGAATGTCAGAGTGTTTTGACACTTTGTATTGTGAAACTTTAAAATGAACTCTCGCCCAGTGAGTGCGGTTCACTTGGGTAATTTTGGATGCTGCCAAACAAACCTCAGGGCCAATGAAACATGGCCTTTTAAAAACACAGGTCTCAGACTGCTTCCAACTGAACTCCTTTACGATAAAAACATGACCTCAAATGGACCGCAGACATCTGAACGAGCCCAAACACAAATGTTAACACATCCTAAACCCTGGATAATTAAGGGAGTGGTTATGATAACGTTTTTCAGAACTCTGAATTTTAAGGGCTAAATATTAACTAGATTTATTAATTTAAGTCGCTCATATTATGAAAACTTTCTATATTACACATAATAAACTCATTAATTAGACTTGGTCTCTTTTAATCAGTAAATGTCCCATTTCCAAAATGCATGCAGCTGTGATTATGGCTCAAAGCTGCAAATTTTTTTCAGTATATGATTGTGTTTTTGGCTGATGAAAATTATGCATCATCACGTACATCAAAAGTAATCAATTCCATATGATTTTATTTGTCATTGTGAGACAATAAACTAAAATATGCTTTGATAGATTGAGTATAATTTAAGTTTGGATAGTGGTGCATTATCCTAAATGTGGGTAAATGTTGTTGGTGCATAATTTATTTGAAGGAGGGAAAGTGGCGTCGGTGGCATTTCTCCTGAGAGTTTGATTGATGGCAGCTGTCTGTGCTTCATCAGGTACGAACCAAACCAGCGTTCGGGGCCGTGTCGCTCTGTCAGTCACTGGGTTCATGGCTGACTCTATTAGCCTCATCCTAAATCATCTGTGTTAACGAGAAAATAACAGGAAACACACACAATAATGAAGTGCATTCATTAAACTTTGGATTTGTATTCAAGATTGAAGCAGCAGAAGAAAAGGTGAGGCCTGTTGTCAAGTACTAGTTTTAATTAATATTCAACATATATTTTGACTTTATATATTATACTTTGTAAAACAACAGTTGCAGTATCTATTGGGAAATATGATATTTGAAGCATTGTGATCATTTAGCTTTTATAATTGGTCATTTGATGCTGATTAATGTCTCATAATAAATAACAAACATAAACTCCACTATTTATCTAACTTTGGGACCTGTAGGGTTTATTTTTTGGAGAACCTCTTCTCCAATAATACATTATGGTTTAATACTCAATTTTGTAAGTTAGTCTTTCCATTTAATGTCAGGGGTGATTGTGGTGGCTGAAATTCTGGCTAACCAGTCAAATCTAAGTTTTTATTTTGGCATATCTATGTCAATAAGTTTTGCTTTGTTAGAGATATTCACAAATGGGGCCAAATGAAGTGTAAACGCATAAAAAGTCATCTAAAGCTGCCAAAAAAACAAAGCAGGATGTACTCACAACATTCTTATCGTTCTAAAAATTAATCTGCAGCTGATAATAATTTTGGAATTAAACACAGTCAATTAGCTATCGCACCTTTTTGTAACTTAAAAAATTATGCAAAAAAGGTTTTCTTCTGTGTGTGTAGCTTGGTTAATCACCAGAAGAGATTGTTGGGGTTTATCTAAAACCTATTATAAGTTTTCCAAAAGCCAAACTCCAAAAGAAACTAAATCCAGTTTCTGTGTGACTCCACTGTAAACCTTCAGCTTGGATAAAGAAGGCATTGCTACATACTGTATTTCCATATACTTTTTATTTCTCGGGGCAAAAGCAGTAAATTGCTTTCCACGGTCCGAGGAATTGTTTTTACTGTTGTGTCCCAGAGGTACACAGTGAATTAGGCAGAGGGGCGTATGTGGCCTCTGCTCCGTCTGGGCCAAACTCATTGCAAAAGCATTTTGAAATTGAAAAGGTCGAACTTTCTGTCATTTCATCCATCACTTTTTTTTTTTTTTTACTGTCGTTCTGCTGAAACTTTCAATCTTTTCTGTCAGAAATAAATAAAGTTTTCTATTTCTGTATTTTACGTTTATCAAAAAAATAGTATGTGATTTGTAGCTAATTCTCAATTATTTTCTTTAGTTTAACATCATTTAGAAGTTTTCTGTGATATAGTCCAGCCTACTGTTTCATACATTATTTGTACCTCTTTATGCTCAGTTTTGGTGCATTATGCTGCGATAGAGGGCTGAAACCTCGTGGAAAACGATGTCCATAGCTGACACACTAAGGGAGCACTATGATGTGTCCTAAAGCTGCAGTTTAAAATGGCCCCTGAAGAGTAAGTGTGATTGGATCCCATTGAGTCTAATGGGTCCAATACAGAAAAGAATCTCACTATTTCAGTTACCTCCTGGTTGTCTGTAAAGGTTCTCAGTCATCCAGGTCATCTTGAAGAAACAGTTAAAGCAAAGGTATCTGGACTAGGTTTTCAAGGTGAAGACATTTTGTCTCTAATTTCAAGAAACTTTGTCAATTTTGAGATCATCTGGTAGAAGAGCTGTTCTTTATCTCTAGAGGGAGGGGTTTGACCTGACTGGTTGGACCAGGCTGTTCTGGTCTCATAGTCGTTAGCTATGAAAGCGCAGTATAACTCCTGATGTAAGAGTCATTAAGACTCAGGTGAGTCGTTAGTGACGCTGTTCCATTCAGGTGGTGTTGTTGTTTTAGAATGAAACTGTTTTGTTTTAGGTTTCAAAACACTGTTTTAAATACTAGGGCAACATGAATCTGAGCCCACCTCCTCTGTTCAGAGAGGGCTTTCCATTTTAACAAAAATGGCTTCCTTCACACGTCTCTTGAACCATTTGCCCTCTCTGGCAAAAATTCAGGCATTGCTGTCCTCAAAGGAATGGCCTTTCTTTTGAGGTGGAGGTGGACTGCAGACTCAGGTTCACCAGGATTGGCTCTTCTGTTCTCATACATCCTCTTGTGAAGCTGTTGTTTACCTCATGGTTCTTACTGTTCATTTATTCTGGACTGAATATCACAGAGCAAAATGACAGATTTTGACATTTCCATATAAAAACTCATAAAGAAGGACCAACTTTAAAAATAATACACTTTAAAAAGATCCTGTTTTTTTCTCACTAATCAATTTCTTGGTCAAATGTTAGGAGTTGCCCTGTAGATTTGATGCAACCTATCATACATAAAGATCTGTTTAACAACCCTTTTATAACTGTCCTCTCTTTTATTTTAATAGGGATAGGGATTGTTTTATTCTGTGAGCTTCAATGATTGAGAGCTGCACACCTAAAAATGTTGAAAAAAAAGAGAAATGTTTAATACCAAAATATGGCACTATGTTACAAATATATTTCCCTCCACATTGAGGAATATAGGTGTGGAATAACAGGGCTTTTTGTGATGAAAAATGTAATTATATGGGATTTTTGTGATGTCTCTTCCGTCTCCACTTACCAACCTTGGGAAACAAAACAAGCCTTTAGTCCTTGGTAGTAAGTCCATTTACTGCCCTGACCACAGAACTGATTAATGGTCAAACGTGAAAATACACCTGGGGCTTAATGTACTGATTAACACAGGTATGACAATAATCTCCTTTAATGTCAGTAGAGAATGAATCAGACTATAAATAAAGTTTGGGAGAAGTTTAAAGTTAGAGTACAAACTTTTAACAGACTTTTACATCATGTTCACATCACAGACTCACCCCGTCACATATTGATATTCCTCATTCAAACACTCGTACATGTTTGTGCTATCTGACAGGAAGCAGGTACATATTACCTTTTTCTATGCAAGCACCCGCAGTAATGATCCCATCTAATGGAGCGGAGCTGCCTCTGCACTAAGAACCTCTCTGTGGGTTAATGAGCTGTGCGTATGCCTCTGTGTGCATATATCTGTGTGTATGGGAACAAAAAGCACAAGTAAAAGTCCATCCGCAGGATATAATCAGAATAAATTTAGATAAGGGCAGCCTATTGTTTTAGCAGCATGCTTTGGTGCGCCATAAAGAGGAGGGAGTACCTGAAGGCTAGTCTAGGCGTGTCAAATAAGAAAGTCAGCCATGCACAAGCTTGGGCAAAAAATAAGACATGTTTTAATACAAAAAAACAAAAAAAAAAGTTTATTGTAGTAATATATAACCCCATTTCCAATAAGCTCATTCCTTATTAGTTGTTTAATATTTGGCAGATTTAATATTTGAAAAATTACATTTTCTGTTGAAGATATGCTTAAAGTATGAAATATTTTTTATTAAAGGAGGCTGTTCCAGGTTTTTGCTGCATGAAACTTAAACACTGCTTCACCCTGTTTAGTTCTAACTCTGGGCACGAGCAGAAGGCCTGTCCCAGATGTTCTCAGAGTCCGAGGAGGTTCATAAGCAACTAGCATGTCAGAGATATAATCTGGTGCTAAACCATTTAGAGACTTGTAAACCAGCAGTGCTGTTTTAAAGTCTATTCTCTGAGCAACAGGAAGCCAGTGCAGAGATTTTAAAACTGGCATAATGTGGTTGTACTTCCTGGTTTTGGTGAGAACCCGAGCAGCCGCGTTCTGAATAATACATACACATTTATAAACCAGGAAGAATCCCAGTTTGAGAAACCCGGTTCCCTGTTTATGGCAGTGGTTTTACAACTGTTGCATGTCTGTTTGTTACTTGGCTATTCAATAGTTTGTTGTCTAAGGATACTATCATTTGTAATGTTAATAGAAAATGAATAACTAGGTTTCTCTGTGTGTATGTAAAAAAACATATCCCGAATATTTCATAATTGAAAAAAAAAAAAAACTATTATTCAGGATATCTAAGGAAAGTCAAGACACATGTGGAGGTTAAGAATCTAAAAACAATTCCTTCTGCTTGATTTCACAAATTCTTTTGTTACTTTTTTGTTTATGATTTATGATATGAGTGTCTGTCAATAACGTAAAATTGTTTCATAAGAAGATTAATGTTTTCCAAAGGCTAAACAGGGATAGGTTGTTGACTGGTTTGAGTTGGCCAGAAACGGAAACATAAAACGTCATAATGGTGTCAACTTAAATAAAGGTACAAAAATAATACGGCTGTTCTAAAAATCTTGACCCACTGTTAACTGTAACAAGCATTTACAGAGGGATGATTTATTTCTTCTTTTGAGTTGTTTTGCTGCCAGCTTTTTTTTTTTTTTTCGAGCAATCAAAAGTCCATTTACTGTCCAAGTAATTTACAAATCACTATAAATAACCCTTGGCAAGTTTACAAGATTCAATCCCATTTAGCTTCATTGCATCAAATCATTGCAAGCTTCAGACAAGGCATGAATATATGTTTGTTATTTGGATACTGTATGTTTGTTCTAATTAAATGCACTGTATAATAGCATGATATTTCCATTTGCAGGCGTTTACTTTGTCTTTTAATGTCTGCGTCGGGGGATTGTGCAGTGATTTCATGTCTCTATTAATATAACTCCATCTGTGTTACTGGGTTTAAGCACTTCTGCTCCATTAAAGCGGTTGTAAACAGATGTGTGTTGTGGTCTCAGGTGGATCGACAAATGGTTGCCAGGCTCCGCATCAAATCCCAGGAAACCCAGCTTTTGACTCTCACTGTGTCCAGTCAGTTTATTCTTTTCTATTTATTTATTTTTTCTAAAAGAATGATGTCATTAAAATAAACTTTGATTATATACATGAATGGTAGATGGAGCTGATTTCAAATTTGTCAAAACAGAAAGAGCTGCCAAAGAAACAATCAGGATATAACTGGATCTCATGCCCATATTAATCACATCAAAATGAGTCCTGCAGTTAGCTATTCTGTAGGAAAAGCTAAGCCCAAATGTATTACATTTGATCATAAATAGACTTAGTTAAAGGACTTGTAGGTACACTCTAAGAAATAAACTTGAGTTTAAATTAAAAACGTTATGTCAACTTGTTCCACGTAATTGCTTTAGGTAATTGCTAAACTACTTGATTTCTTAATATGGACTTGAGGAAATTGATTGATTTATATGTAATATTGTTCAATATAGATTACTAAACTTTATTATGTTATTTTTATGTGTTTTAAGTCTTAGAAACCAGCCTTAAACAAAGATGAGTGGATCTGAGACACGAGTGACAGTCACAGAGACCAGAAAGAGATGTACTTTTCATATTTGTTTTTATTTTTTTATATTTTTACTCAGATTCGGTCAGAGTCTGCTCTTGAGACACTGTCTTGAGACTGGATTTCAATCAACTACCTCAAAATCAAGTAGATTAGCTAACTGTTGCATTTAGTATCCACAAATATACATTTTAGTATTTCTACCTCTTTTGAAGATGACATGTCTAAATAAGCTACAATTTCAAAAGCTTGTTTACTAAAATGTCTCGTGTGAAAGAGTATTTGTCCCTGTCATCACACATTTTCACCTAATCCTGTTTTTTAAAACCGCAGCTCGTTTGAAAGGGATCCAGCTGTTTGTTTGTGTTTTAAGTGTTGGTGAGAGAAATCCTGGAATGACACTCAGAAAGGATAAACTGTGTGTTTGTGTGCAGCAAATAATTTTTTGGGGGGATTTTTTTTTGTCTCTGTTATAAGAATTCTATATTGTAAAAAGAATTCTGTTCGTCAGAATAATGAGGAGACAGTGAGACCGTATTGAATTTAGAATGAATGGTCAGGATTTATTCCTTGCAAGGAAGAAGCGAAGTACAGACATGTCATGAGACTGTACAACAAGATGAATCTGCTTACAAAGTAAACAATACATATGGGTTTTATACATATCAGTCCACAATGTGGAGGAGGAGGAGGATGTTCACTCCCCTACAGTCTGCGACCTAGAGGCCAGGTGGTAATAGCTTAGACTAGGGACATGTTTGTAATAGCATGAGAACAGAACAGAAGCAGACAGAAGCATAACATATAAAAACTAAAAAATAGACACTTAATAAAAACATACAATTCCCATAACAGTCTCCCAGTGGAAATTAGACCACATACGGGTGTCCCTGAGGGAATAAGAGAGCATGGCATTTTGTCACAGTATGCAGAATATTATCTGAGTAAAGCTTTTCACCACCAGAGGGCACCACCTTCACAGACTATATTAGAAAGTTATGGAGCAAGGAATACAATACAAAGGAGTAAGGGCTGTTAAATGCCAAGGAAATGAGGTGTGAGGAAAGGGCAAAGGGTCTTGAAGGCAGGTGTAGAAACAGGAAGGAAGGAAAAAAACATGGCTTCTTTCAAGGAATTGAGGTGAATGGTGCAGGTTCAATAATGGATGAAGTAAAAGAAGGGAGGATTTTCAAATAGAGTGAATAAATTTGTCTTGTCTGTATGAATAATAAAGCCTTTTGAACGCTAGTGTTTCAGCTTATTATAATGTTGCACATGTCCAGCTGAAAAATGAGTGTGGAGTTGACATAAACACCGTTATTTATTCACCTAAGACTTAAATACAGAGCACGATTGAATCCACGCTGACAGGATTTAGGTGAGCTGAAAAAAATAACAAGCGACAGATGGTAAGATTGAAGTGGGAAAACTGAGTGGAAGGCGTTTCATTTGTTGTACTTCTTTCATTTCCTTTTATGTCCTTTTTTTATTCTAATTCTGGGAATTTTTCTAAGCAATACCTACACTGGAGTATTTTCGGTTCAGTTTTGTGCCCATCAACACATAAACAAACTATTGAACCACCCCACCTCGACGTTTTCAGACATTTAACATTGGAAGAGTGTTTAAATTAGTCAGATTGTACAGTGTTAATTTAACACTTGCAATTTTGTTGTGTAGACTCCACCATATAAGTCTGAGTGATGGATATAAGAAGAACGGAAACAATTAGAGGCAGTCAATGTAAAGTTGATTGAACCACCGACCCCAAAGTCATTAGACAACCTGCTCTGGTTTCTGCGGCACAAAAAATGTTGACCTGTTTTTGATAGTAACAACCAATTTTGTTCTGTAGTAGTTCATAACATTTTATAAAAAATACTTTATTGTACGTGTCATGCCCTACACATATCTGCTTTGTGGAATTTTCAAGGTTGCTACTTTTTGATGTTTCCATGTCAGTATCATAAAAAGTCAGATAAAAATAGTTTGGCATGCTTTGTACATAATGTTAAGGATAAGCATAAAAAGCCTTTTATAAGTATTTTATAAGTTTATACCCCAATAATTTAAGCTCCAACTGAATGCAAAAAAACTGAACTTGAATAAAGTCAGCTGTTAAATGCATAACCACTGGGGTGTGCTATAATATAAATATTAAAACTAATCCATGAGTATTTCCAGTGGAACATTGAGATATTACTGCCACTTTACAGCATATTTGTGAAGACTAATATTAGGTTACTTTTTAATCTAAAAGGATATTAGACAGATAATGTTGATGAGACAATTCAAGAGTAGCAAGAAAAGTGAACTTTTGTCGGTGTTTTGCGCTCACCTTGCTTTAATAAAAGACAGTGATACAGTTGAAGTTATAGAGAGTCCTATCCCATTATGGAATTTAAAAATGCAAACCTCAATGTGGTGCCATATTCGGCGCCTGGTGGGTGTTAATTTTCTTCTTTAGCTTTGGGCTACAGCTAAATCTTCAATAATACATGGCTTAATTCATAGGCTGTAAAGTGAGAGTGTGTAATAAAGATGAGTGTCTGTATTCTAAGAGCCATGTCATTGCTGAGAGAAAACATAACCTAAAGCTGTAATGGTTTCTGGAGTCTCATGGGACAGGAAACATCGAAGTCTATTTTGTAAAAGTGCAATAAACAAGGGGCTGTTTGACTTAAAATGAAGACAACAGTGGTCATTACTCAAGGCTTGATTGTTATGTTTTGGGTAAATAGATAAAATCCATACCCAATCTGTGAAAGGTTTGTCACTATTATTTTTCTGAAATCCACAAATACATGGACAAGTTAGATTTCCAGTTAAATCTGCATATTTATGAGAATACACCTTTTTTTATTATTATGTTCAAGGTAGAAACTGTATCCTCTTTCAAAGGTGCACTGTGTAACGTTTTGTAGTAAGTGCTTGAGCAAAAGTCATTGGCAAAGAATTGAAATGGAAAAATAAAATTGATTAGAATTCTTGAGGAAACCAACAGAGTCAAACCAACTTAACCATAAAACACATGGCACACCTATGTACTCTCACTTTTTAAAGATTATTTTTAAGCTTTTAGTCAATCTAGGAACAAGGACTCAGAGCCAGTGTGCCTTTGTGCCAGTCCCAATCATTTAACATTTACATTTAGTCACTTGGCAGACACATTTATCCAAAGCAATGAAACAATGAAATATGTAAACTAATGTGGCGACCCCTCAATTGAGTAGCTAAAATAAAATGTAAGTCGGCATAGTCGGTAAGTCGGTAAATATATGTTTTTCCAAAGTTAATGGTTATGTGTGTTAGACAAGCCTCTCCCATGGAACTTCTAAAATGGTCCTTGTGTAAGGGCGCCGCCATACGGTGATTTTACAGCGAAATACAGCGATATACCTCTGTCCACCAGAGGGCAGGCTCCAAAAGCGGAAATATAAGGAGAAACCCAATGGTGACTTTACAAGAGTAAAACTCATGTTTACAGCCTGGTACAAAAGATGGCTCCGGTCTCTAGAGCTAAGTTTTTACTACATGACAACTCTGGGGGGGGTGAATTTTTGATTAATATGTTTGTGTATGCTATCTAAAAACTATTGTTTTACTATGGAAAAAGCCCGGATGTAACGGCCATTTTATTGCCCATTCGTAATGACAATATTGGTGAATAGGGGACCAATGGACGGATCATCCATATTTATACAATCTATGGTGTTAGACATTAAATCCCACTGTTCCACAGAAAACCAGCGCGGACCAAAGTTTGCATTTACCTTGTGGTGATTATTTTCAGTTAAACTGCTTTGGAAATACGAGCTTTTGTGTGGACATGTCTAGTAGCAGAGTCCGGTTTAGATCAAATGGGAAAATGTTTGGACCAAAGAAAGCAAATCCAAATGCTAACTTTAGGCAAAACAACCTCAGAATATAAAAAAATATATACAATTTCCAGTATTGGATTTTACCTCTCGGAATTGGAATAGGTAACACAAGGTCTTGGTCCAGCAGGATTTCTGGACTTAATCCCGTTGGGCTGCCATTTGAAGCGGTGGGTTTGTGGCTGAGCTTAATCACAGCAGAGCAGGCGGACGATGTAAAGGCCTGTTTTTTAGCGACCGACCGTCTGTTTTTGGATGTTTGTTGGAGCTCCCGAGGAAACTGCATGAGGCAAGCCAAGACTTGACGTGTGATCATCATCGCCACAGGACACGACCCGGGAAGTGCGCGGCTTATTAACAGAAGGGGAGCACCACAGGAGGCAGAGTGGATCAGGGAGCCAGCTGGAGGGTGCTCAGACGGGATACAAGCACAGACTGAATCAGAAACAACAAAATGATCAGTTTTTGGATAGAATTTGTACCCACTCAACAGTGCTATCATTCACTCCAATTGTTAATATGATTACAATGCACTTTGTTAAAGCTATAATTTAACCTTTCCTCAAAATTACATACACCGTCTGAATTTTACTGTTAACGTTCATTTCCATTTTGACATGTTTGACAGCTTTAGTGCAAAGGAAAAAGTACAGTGAATCTTAACCTGGCTTTTACCTGCTAAAAGCTGTGAGGGAGGTAAGAATAGCTTTCTTTTCAAACAGCTCAGGAATAGATGTGTTCCTGCTGGTAAGCAATTTGTTATTTTGGGAATCTTAAGTGCCTGATCTGGACTCACTCTTTTCTTCTGTTGATCTGGTAAATGGTGGGGCAGTTAAACAGAGTTAGCTTTAAGTGTAATCCGCTTTAGAGACAAATGCCAGCCTTAACGTCGCTAGCACTAAAACATATCTTTTCTGTCTTTTTTTAGTAAATGAAGCAGTACACAGTCAGTGTTTGAGCTACATTTGTAATTTAATTTTTATGCTTTCTAATGCTGAAAAATAGACTGTCCAAATAGAACAGATCAAAAGTGCTTCAACTATAGGTATTAGTTGGGAGACTTTGGTTGAGTCACAGAGCACAGGACGGATGCTAAAATCCCTCCCCTGCACTGAGCTTTTGAACAGTTTACCTGCAAAATAAGCAAAGAAACCCAGAGCCATTGATTTTGTGTACCCCCCCCCCAGCTTTGTGTGTGTTCTTAGCCTGAAGGACACTGATATCTGAGCTCGCACAAGTCGACAGCTTTTCTAATTAACTCCATGCTGGTTTTTTGTACAGGCTTATTATCGAACACAATGACCTCAGGACTTTAAAGGGTTTCTGTAAGTGCACGTGTGTAATTGTGTTGATCAGGAAGTCAGTGTTCATTGTGCCACTGCCAGAGGGAGACAACACTGGCTTTGAGGCTAAACAGCTGCATATTCTCAACAAAGAGTTTGGTTATTTTCATTATTTTTCTGAATACTTACGAGGAAGGTTTAGAACAGCAGGATATTACTCGCTGTGTGGGAGTCTTCTTTTGGTTGATTTTTTACAAAGGAATATTCACACAACGCTGAGGCATTAAATGTTCAATTGTCCAGGACAAGATAACATTGAATTACAAACAAACTATTTTTATTTGCAGTTTTTAACTTTGACTTGAAAACATCATTCATCTATTGTGTTTCCTAATATGTATGTAAAGCCAATTGTCTTGCAAAAAAAAAGAAAAGGGCCTATCAGGTCAATTTTAATTACTCATTAGGAAAACAAAACAGTAGAAAAGAACTTTGCTTGTTATTGTTTGTCTTCAGAACTACCCCCCTCTGGAAAAACACACTTTCTATTTGTCATTAAATTTTCAT
The DNA here is from genome assembly GCA_024416835.2 of Perccottus glenii. Taxonomy (NCBI): domain Eukaryota; kingdom Metazoa; phylum Chordata; class Actinopteri; order Gobiiformes; family Odontobutidae; genus Perccottus; species Perccottus glenii. The sequence continues at coordinate 32,510,973 of CM044546.2, read as the reverse complement.
TTATTTGTTTATTTGGATAGGACAGCACATGAATGTACAAGGCAAAATGATGTAAATATGTTGGATTTAGCACAATGCTAATTTCCATTCGTAGTCCCACACATGAAAAAGAAAACATAATACTAAACAGACATATAGACACTACAATGTAATACAATGATCACAGAACAAAACCTACTTAATCTAAAGTAAAGTACATACTAAACTGTGCAAATCATAAAGTTACAAACTTTTATGTAAACAATGCCAGAGCTCCTGTTAATCAGAGCCATCCATCCTTTAGGAAGACAAATATAGACAGACTCATATGTAGTTTACTACAGTTACTTAGTAACGCGTTACTCTATTCTGACCACTTTTTTCAGTAACTAGTAATCTAACGCATTACTATTTCTAAACCAGTAATCAGATTAAAGTTACTTAACCAAGTCACTGTGCGTTACTATTTTTGTAATTTTTTGTCAAAAAAGACTATTTTATTTTTTATTAAAACAAGTATTTATGTTAATTCAAGAGAGACTGCCTTTATTTTTTGTAAAAACATGTATTTTTTAAGGAAATAGTTTTTAAATTCAACTTTAATCGTCAGGAGATAGATTGTTGATGTTACTGTTAAAAATACACTTCAAATAAAGTGATTTTTGGCAAAACCAGTTGTCACTTTTATGTTGTCGGCAGCTGCTGAATGTAACTAATAAAGTAACTTGTAAAGTAACTTGGTTACTTTTAAAATCAAGTAATCTGTAAAGTAACTAAGTTACTTTTTAAATCAAGTAATCTGTAAAGTAACTAAGTTACCTTTTCAAAGTAACTGTGGCAACACTGCTCAATTCAGACTTGGTGAGACTACTATAAATTAGTTCTAAGAATGATTTATGTGGAACGAATTAAAAATATTATGTGGAAAGAATAAAAAAATTATCCAATCTAACAGATTTTGAGAAAAAGCTGATTTGCATGTTTTGTCATGATAACGATTATTTGAGCCGTTAACTGGCAACAAAGTTGTAAAGTTGACAAAGTAATAAAGAAGAGAGTTGTTATCTGACTGAGCTGAAATGATAGTTGACACAGAGCGAGAGAGTTGGCCTGAAAAGCACATTAATCCGGACTAATATCGAAATGCTGGGTGTCGCCCAAAGCTGATTATTTTGGCAATGGGTTCCATGAGGCTGGCAGCGGTTCACCTCTGATGATGATGTGTTTGAGGCAGAAACATCCAGAACATATCAGCCAACAGTCAACACTAAGTATTGGTATGATTAATACAAAACAAATTCCTTAAATGCCAGTGTTCATGGATCTTGGTTCATAGTTAACTATTTTATTTTATTACGACATCTTTGGGGTGTCATTGGCCAGATGCTTGTTGTTTACGAGGTTTGCATGTAAATGATGTAAAGTAATGAGTTGTGTTCTACATTAATGTTTTGCTTTTCCTTCCTATGATCCATATGCTCGACTGTTAGTAAACTATTAATCAAAATATAATGGATTTGTTTGGATGAGGGGCGTACAGGCTGCTGAGGCGGAGATGGGGAGGAGGTTTACAGCACTAAACTAGGCACTTCAATTTTTGATGACTGAATGAGGATTTACTGAAAGCGTGAAGTGGAGGGTTGTGATTGGCTGAGAGAGACAGTCAGCTGACAAGATGCAGAGTGGCAGGTAAATAGAGGGGGGAGTCTTCATATTGCCCACATTAAGACTTTTAGACTGATCAGAAATGTTTTACCCTTTCATGCAGCAAAAACATGCATTCCAATCTTTTTCTCTCTCTGAGCTGCTGTATAACCTCATGGTCTCAAGCAACAGTCAGCACCATAAAACCACTAAGGATAATCTACCATAGAGCCATAAAGATTCTGGGTAAAAAAACAAAACTCAAATGCACCATTGTCAAGTTTTGCAAAAATTTTATATACTTAGTTTTAAAAATTTTATCAAGTCCTGTCGGTTAAAATTAATATATATAAATGTTTCAGGAGGCAGGCCCCTCATGCTCTAAGTGAGCTGATAGTCCCTCTAAGAGCTGTGGGCATCACACGAGGAGCGACAAATGGAAAACGTAAAGTGCCTCTGAAAAAACATCTTTTGGACAGTCAGCTTTTTTGGTTCATTGCACTGCTCTGTTCTGAACTGAAACAGGACAATTAAAATATGAACTCTGAAGAGTTTTTTTAAGTGTTCAGTTTTGTGATCATAGATCTGTTAAGTCTTTTATTGTGTTTTATGCTTTGTAAATTGTGATTGTTTTTGTCTTGTTTGTAAAAGCCCTTCTAGGGACGAGCATCACAAATTAGCCTCAGCTATAAGACAAAAGCTAAATGACAAGAATACTAGCGATGTACTAGCCAGAACTGCCCACTATCAAACAAACTACTATTAACTATTAACAAAGGGATCTGTCACTTTTAAAGCTTTCTTTACACAGTGACCTTCAGTCACACATTTACTTTTTGTTAGACCTTTTTTTATTTTATTTTTTATTTTAAGGGTGTGCATGGAGATATAGTTAATTTAACGGAGCTTTGAAATGGGTCAATTATTTTTTGTCAGAACAATATATCATGTATTTAATTTGTCTGCGTTAATCTACAAGCATTATGTATTTTTTTTGCCTTTGTGTCATTTAAACAGTGCTACTCACCTCCTCATTGTTTAACCTTTACTTTGTAGAACCCAAAACAACATTTCAGATGATTAAAATGTATTCTCCTAATCCCTTCAATCAGAAAGTTTTCAGAGAGAAATCAAACACTAAGCAAACACACACTTGCTGATTCACCCACTTCGATGACAGCGAGCTCCTTATTAAAGCTATTAGACTTAATCCATCATTTGCTTTTCAGCTCTAACTTCCAGTGCTTGTGCTGAGGACGTACTGCAGTGTGACAGAGAGACAGTCGAACACTATCTCAGCTGCACACACCGCTCTGCTTCAGTCATGACCCATTTAACTTCACCGAACGCTGCTGACACACTCCCGTTTCCCGTGGCAACACACGCCTCCAGCTCATGTTAGCGACGAAAGACTCCACAGAGAGATAGTTACATGTTATAACACAGGGTTTAGCATGTTTCTGCTCATAAATATTGCACTGTGTGTGTTTTATTTTGCACTCACAGAAAGCCAATAGGAGGCAACTATTTCATAATGTTACGATGCTCTTTCAATAATTAGACTTTGCTTGTCATGAGAGAAAATATTCATGATTTTAGTCTTGAAGATTGACTTTATTGTGAGAATAAAGATTAAATTCAAGTTAAAACTCAATTGCACAGATATTGAAATAGATGGTATGCCATAGCAGAACTTTAGGATTGATTTTTTTTTTTTCAGTTATAAGTCCAGCATACTGTTCTGGAAAAGCAGAATTTACATTTGCAAAAGCATATGTTTAATCTGGTTTCTTTTGATTTAATTCACAAAAAAAAAAGAAAACTGCACCAAATGACTCTTGGGGCCAAAACCTGGTGAAGCATTTTTGGATGATATACAAATGTCTTTAAACTTTTTTTGGAAACAAACTCAACCCAGAAAGTCTCAATGTTTAGTTTATTTAGATTAGTTTAGTATATTTACATAAATTAAAACAATAATTTAAAGTACATACATTTTCACAGAAATGCAATGGGTGATTGCTAGAAAACCCTCTGGGAACTTAACAAGTGGCAACCTCCAAAAGGCTAAAACTGTTACTACATGTTAGTTAAAATGATCTAAATTCCATAGTCAATAGTACAATTATTTCATTAAATTTGTGGAAACAAGACAATACAAGGACAGTTGCAAAATAGGTAGCACTTGAACCATATGGAAAACTACAGGGATTCAACCTAATGCAACACTAAACACTGAAACCTGTTTATATTCTCAAGTGAAGTTTGTGGAAATTGCAGCTTGGAATTTTTGTTAGCTATAATTAGCCTCATCCTCCATCAGCGTACCCATATATACATGTGGCTCAATGGTAGAGCAGTCGTCGTTGTGTCCTTGGGCAAGACACTTCACTGACATTTCCTCCTGTGCCACAGCACTAGACTATGAATGTGTGAGACTGTAGAGGTGAGTCGGAGAAGGCTGTGAGTGCTGTGTGTTTGGCAGCCCCCCTCTTTGTCTGCCCCAGCTGTGAATGTGTGTGAATGTAAATATCATGTAAAGCGCTACGAGTGCCTGAGAGCGGTACAAAAAAGCAATATTTAAATGCATGCCATTTTCCATTTACATAGGATGGTTAAACCTGCTGCTTTCTTACCTGGAGGACATTTACATCAGCCGGTGCAGAGACCCATCCAGCAGATAAACTGTTCACACTTGTATTATGTAAACCTGTTCTATGCTCTAGGATCAGAGTTTGTGGGTCTATATGCAAAGTGATACAATTTGGACAATCTTGCTATGGAAAATCAATACAGTGGTTGTCAGCAATAATACATTGTCCGACTGTCACAAAGAAATCGATGTATGAAGCTAGAGAAGATCCTCACTCCCCAGGCAAGGCAATTATTTTAAAACATTAAATAAAAAAGGTGTTTGACTGTGTTTTTAAAGTTCATCACTCAGGGTTGAGTAATAGATTTTAATCACATAGGTCATTCATTTTGATTTATTTATAACAAATGTATAAACTGTATAACAAACTGTATAAAGACTTATACATCATAGTGTTTTTTTTCTCTCAAATGCTTTTTTATTTTTTATTTTTTTTATCTTTAAGCTCTTCCCTCTTAACAAATTTGCCTCTGTTTGGTCACATGACCCCCGCGCTTAACATTGGAACTAAACTAAAAAAACAAAAAATTGCATTTTTTTTTTTGTGTGTGTTTACTTACATCTTAATGTAACAACTTCTTTAAACCTGTTCTTTTCTTACATTTGTCTCTTCTACCCCATGCTTTATCTGATTTTCAAATACATTTTCACCTCCACATTAAAGCGTTTCCATCGTGTTGGAGATTCTTCAAATGTGGCCTGCTTTTTACGTATTTTTGGGTTTGTCTTCAGCTGTCACTCAGGGAAATGGAGCCAGGAAATGGGAATATAAGTTTGATAAGTGTTTGCACTGCACAGTTTGCACTAAAGAATCAAGAGAGAAAGTATCTGCACTGAACATCACGTTCTTGTGCTTTTTTTCTTACCATTTTCCTTCTTCTTTATTCCTTGTTCCTGTCTGATTTAAAAAAGGTGTGTGTCTGACTAATCGCCCCATTTTTATGTGATCCTGAAGCCTGTTGTAAGTCTCTTCAGGTCCTACTCAATTCAGATACTCCATTAGAATTAGAAGAAAAAAGTGCTTTCATCTCGACTCCTTCCCGCTGTGTTTCCTACAAACCTCTGTATCGCTGTACATTTGGGAGGAAAGTGAAGTTGTCTTTCTGAACTAATACTAAAGTGAAATGTGATTTTTTCAAACATAACTCAAAGCAGCAAGACACAGCTGCTGCAGAGAAACAAAGAAGTGGGAATAAAGTGGAAGAAAGTGGGGCATCTGCCCTGGTCCAGAGTAGATAATGGTAGCTATCCATGATATTTTATTTTATTGAAGAGTCTATATGTCCTCCTTTATACAATATAGAAGTAAGGGTGTGTAAGAATTGTAACTCATATGCATAGTTTAGTTAGATTAGACTCAACACTCCATTTGGCTGTTCAACTGGACTGTCTTTGTCCCAGTGTTTATGCATCTGAGAAAATGAAACTATTGCATTTTCTGTGTACTTGTGGTAGTGAGTGTAGGCTGTGGGGACAAGTATATGGATCTAATTGTAAAAGTAATAAATTACAAGATTCTAAAGTGAGTATTTCTGTACAACTGTTTGCAAGTATTAATGGACCCATAATAATACAGGCCTTTTTCATTTTCATATAGTGTATTCTGTTCTAGATTTTATCATCAAATGAGAGATAAAACTAATGAATAGTCTATAAAAAGCTCTTTTGTTCATTGGCATAGAACAACAACAATAAATTAGCAACAACAAAAACTTCTTATCCTGCTGTATTTAAATTTTTTAATCTCTGTTGATGTTCACAAAGAGAGCAGCTTGACAAAAGCACCCACTCACTCAAACTCAGACACACATTTCTTTCTGTGTCTAATAAAACAATGGACTAGATTTGATTTGTTGTAGCCAAGAACGGTCTCAAAGTTTCATGACAAAATAGACATATCTGTATTTGTTCTCTTTATGAACCTGTTATGAAACGGAGCGGAGGTGGACATTAATAATTAGAGCAGTTCAGCCACAAATACACAGCCCTCTCCCAGTTAAATGTGACTCACAGATGCTTCATTAAAACTGTTTCACAACAAGGCACTCGAGGTGTGAGTGCTGAGATTATCCTCTTAAACCTGTCTGTGTGCCGATGACGTGAAAGAAGCAAAATATAACCTGTTGTTTTGGATGTTGCTCTGAATGCAAACCTCAAATCAAATGAATATTGAAAAATCACTGGGATTGTGTCCAAGGCTTGTGCTGCATGTGGATTTTCATTTCCTTATATTAGCACACTGCACATTGTTTTGGAGGAAAAGTCCCAAATGTCCAGTCTCTGATGATACTTGACAGTTTATTCATATTTGGTTAACTTAATTATCAAGTGTGTCCTGTATGAATTGTGTTTTCTGCATTTAACCAATCCATCATCCAGAATATCTAGTTTTTTTATAGTTTTTAAATAAATATAACTGATTTAACATGTAGTTATAGCAGTTGCCTTCTTTGGTATTGACTTACATTAATGTGTGAAATTCAATCTTTCATAATATGACTTAAATTACACGATCTGGCATATTATGACCACTGACAGTGAAGTGAATAACACTGATTATCTCTTCATTGTGGCACCTTTTAGTGAGTGGGATATGTTAGAGGCAGGTGAACATTTTGTCTCAAAGTGGATGTGTTAGAAGCAGGAAAAAGGAGTTGACACGGGCCAAATTGGGATGTCTAGGTGACAGACAACAGACAACTACAGTACTGCTACTGTTGCACAAATTGCTGAAGTTAATGTTGGTTCCAATAGAAAGGAGTATACAGTGAATCTCAGTTTGTTGTGTGTGGGGCTGCAGAGACCCATGAACTCTGTACACAGCCAAAAGCCTCAACAATGGGCATGTCCGAACTGGACCATTGGACAATGGAAGAAGTTGGCCTAGTCTGAGTTTGAGGAGTTAATTTGGCTCCACATTCCCCAGCTCTCAATCCACTCGAGCATCTGTGGGATGTGCTGGACAAACAATTCCGATCCATGGAGGCCCCACCTGTAACTAGGGTGACTCCCTGTTCCTTCTTTTGGTTTTACTGCACCTTTTGGTGATTTCCTTTTGGCCTTTGTCCTGCGTCCTGTAAATCTATTTACAGGACGCTATTTCAGTGGTCATTGGAGAAAATGACATTTCAAAATCATTAAAAACCAGAGACAACATTCAAAAAACAACACACATGAAGGGAAACTAAGGTAACTATTGGCATTCGACTAATCGGTCTGTCGGTCTGTAAGACAGAGTGTGCTTATGTGATAGGCGGTGACATACGTCAATCAAACTAAAAACGAGCAAATCACTGCCTGCTGCCGCAGCATCTAGCTACCTTCAGTCACTCACAGCAGCAGCGGGCACCAGACAATGAGAGGGAGTGATGTTTAGAACGACAGACGAGGAATCACAGCTATGACCAGCGAGGCAAAGAAAAAAATAATTTGCATGTACAATAGGAAATGGACAGAACTATACCCATGGGTTCGGCCAATGGATCGAGTACTATGCAGTTTTTGTAAAACTAACTTCTCTGTTTCCCATGTAGGGGAATTTGATTTAAAGCGACACAGCACCAGAAAAGAACGTGACAGCAAGGAACTTCCAAATCAATGCACACTTTTTTTTTTTTTTATCCAAAAAACAACAGTAAATCAGATAAAGTTGTTCAGTACAAGGCCAGTCATACAGGGCTACAGACTGCAGTGTCTCTCTAGCAGGCTTTATATTTATGGTGTAAAGACAGTGTTTATAGGTTTAAAACAATACAATAAATAAACTTATTGACAAGTTATTATATCAAATCTTTATTTGACCAACTTTCTGACTATTTGAGGTGGTCACCCCACCTGTAACTGACAGGACTTAAAGGATATGCTGCTGCCATCTTGGTGCCAGATCCACAGCACAACTTCAGGGTCTAGTGGAGTCCATGTCTCAACCGGCCAGTTTTAGAGCAAAAGGGGAGAAACACAATTTTAGGCAGGTGGTCATAATGTTGTGCCTGATTCCCTGCAGCCATTCCCTGCAGCCCCTGGTTTCTCTAATGGCCTCTGGATCTATTGACTTGATATCAATCACTCGTTTTCACAGTTGAAACTGTTGCACTGAGCAGCTACAGTTGACCACACATGCCCCTTGCTGACATGGACAGTGAACTTTTAGTTTTCAAAACTTGCAGAACCCTGGAGTTGCAATGTGTGAACTATTGAGCTGTTTACCAGTGGACTGAATAACATTTCTGACCTCAGTACTGGCTCGAGGAGCTCTGAGTCATTTTCAAGCTGTCAGGAGTTAAACTGGACCTGCTCTCACCTGAAGAAATGACCTGTCACTGCACTAAGACCTCTCTGTCAGTGTAGCGTCTGAGCTGAGCAACAGGAAGGTTCAGGAGAGTTGAACCATAAGGAACAAGTAAATAGGTCATGGGCTTATTTCTAGATTTTCCAACGCGACACAAGCCCCTCGAATCGCACTGAGCACTTTGCACCAAAATCAAACTGCATATGGGATCAGCGATGTCACATTTTAAGATTCAAAGTTAATCATAAGGTGTCCCAATGACATCAATGGTATTCTATAAAAATAAAAAATTAATTATCTTGTTTAACATAGTCTTATATGTCCTTAAAAGGTAGAATTAAATGATTTTAATGTTTTTTAACACTCATTGCAATCTAAAATAGCATGAATGTTTAAACTACCCTCTGCCTGAACTTCACTGTTACATTGTGTTTGCAAAATAGGGAGCACAAAAAGCAAAAAAGGCACAACATAAAATTGATAATAAATAAAAAAATAAAATAAAGAGACTGGTTATCCAATTCTGTATTAAAATGTAAAACTAGTGAACTTGGCTTTTACCTGATGACATGTGCTTTTTGTTGGCCAGGTAAATGCATTTATCAGTCAGGAGTCAGTATAATCAGAGTATTGTTCGCCGTGCACTGGTGCCTCATTAGGTATAGAGACAGAAGGACGAATAAACACCAGTTTTCATGGTTTGTGATTTGAACTCCTATAGATTGTTTTTCAATGTGTTGTGTTGCTTTATTTTAGTTTTATTTACTCTAGCATTTACGGAAAAACTGTTTAATAGCATAATGTAAAGGGAACCGTCTGTGAAAAAAAAAAAAAAGACAAGTTCTTAGACATACTCAAAGCTTGTCCTTATCCTATTATCAAGGATTTTATGTTTAGCACATACTGAGAGATTTGGCCAATCAAATCCTGACATAAAGAAAGGTCTTGAGTTAGGGATGCTCCAATTAGTGTACACCGATGTCAACGAGACTTTCTTACTTAAATAAAATCAAGAAAAGTGATTATGCTGTTATTGTGGCTGGACGATGGGTTTGGGAGAGTGACAAGAAAATTTTGGAAAATGCAGCTTTACGGATCTAATTCAGTTGCCAGTTTATATTTAAAGTATACTCAGAACCTGAGCTATATATGTAAATGTATAAAGTAATTGTATATACTGATTGTCTAAGAGTATCTTTTTGTTGGAAATGTGAACTACACTGGCAGGGCTCTCTCGAAAATAGTGTGTGAAATGTCTTGGTGAAGACAGGTTATTGACTAACAAACATAACGCCTTATTTGATTGACTGTCATTGTGTACTAAATCTTACAAATTTTTTTCCAGTATAGAAAACTAAATTGGTGCCACCTCCAGCGGCCGGGAACTGTCAAAGGAAATTTCAATAATAATAATTTACTTTATTATTGTTGTCCTTTCTGGCCTCGATAAGAAAGCATTACATGAGGTCTGACAAAAGGCTTATTCTGGGACACAGTGCCTTATTGTTCTTAAATGCCTTTCTCTTCCCATTTGTGTCCACCAATCCATCCCACCGCTTTTGTTTTCCAGTCTCCAAGTTTCAAAGTCTTGACAAGTAGCAATCAACACTGAATGACTAGGTTGTGCAGAAAATGCTGAATTATAATGTACTGTGAGCTGAAGTGACAGGAAAGACCGCCTTGGATGAACCTTCACAGTGTTTCCTGAGGCAAACGTAGGCATAATGGAAAATAAAGCAATTGTTGAGTTAATTAATGTCAGGAATGAACTCATGGAGCATCACAGATATGGCCGTTGGCGCTGTGTGAATGTGTGAGTGAATGGAAGAAGAAGAGCACAAAAAAGCGCTACATAAATAATATGCCATTTACCATAAATAGTATATATGTGGTTTACTAACCTGGCGTTACAAATGATCCAAGTGTGTTCACATCTATTTGTTGAGGTATAACCAATTTTATGTTTGATCTCTTCTACTTATTTTTTCAGAATATGGTGAAGTAATTTTAGTAGGTCAATTCAAACATTGTTAGAAAGTTACGAAGGTATCAAAATGTTCTGTCCAGTTGGACATACTGAACCCTAGCGGTATCAAATGTTTAAAAAAAAAAAAAATCTTTACTTTTTCAAAAAACATTGAAAGAAAAACTTGTTACAATTTTCTTTTCTTTGTTGGAACAAGGCACAATGGAACAGGCTTGAATGCTGTGATATAATGTTCTTATTTAGCAGACGCCTCTGGTAGTTAGTGATCCTAATAACCACTGAAATAGAGATGAGTACAAAGAGACATTAGTGGAATTGATAGAAAAGAGTTTGGCTCAGGAATAATGCTGCAGAGCTTGTGGTCAGGTTGGTTAAAGCTATGCTTACTCACTTTTGTGCAGCAGCTTTTAGAGTAATGTTCAAATGTATTATTATGTTTGGACTTTACATACACAAACATAGTGATGGATTAATAACAGATATTGAGTCAACCAAATTCTCATCAAACCAGATGATTTTTTTTTAATGGCAATCCACAGTCGGGTACAAATGTATTAGTAAAGACTATTTTAAAACAATAGAAGTAACTGGACATTAGAGGTGACATGTCTCTGTTGTTTTACATCCTACTGATACCTCAACTAAACTCTAACAATTGGTTTGCAGCTTACAAAAATCAGCCTTGAAGAAAACACGACACCCATTTTCCACTTCCCCCCCGACATAATATCCCTGCTGTGGTGGAGTTAAACTTCACTTTTAATTCTCTGCAGAAGTAGCAAAGAAACAACTGGTTTTGAGGAGTTGGAAACCGCTGACGAAGTCGGATTGTGAATGGGGTCTATTTCAGTCTGTGTCTCCAGCAGAGTCTATAATACTTTGAAAGTACTTTGGCAGTGAGCTGAGGATGTTTTTTACAGCTCAAGATGTCTGACTGTCTGCTGCTGACCTGGTTTCCAACATAGTTCATTTTCACTCAGACTCCTGTCGAGGTGTGAGAGACTATCAGGCCACTGCTGCGAGGTGGTGCTTCACAGTATTTAGAGCAAACAGCCGTAAACACAGCATTAAACATCATCTGCACACCTGCTGCTGGGGCCATTTTGTGATCATGAATCATCTGTTCATGAATAATGTTTCACCTGACTGGTCTTAAAGGCTAGTTTTTAAGGATCAGGGCAAACAAAAGAGCTCTGGGACTTGATGTCACACAATCCTGAATTCATCCATTTGTCACATGATCTATACATGAATCTTCACCATTGAAAAGAGTCTGTGCAAATGCATTGAGCCCAGGTCTATATTTTCCAGCAGATTTTTAGTCACACCATTACCTTTTTGTTTGTGCCTTTTTAAAACATTGATGTGAGATTTAATCTATTGAACAGCATCAGAAATAATAGCTGACGCATGACTACTGTGCTGCATACAGTATTTTAGACTACTGTCTGAAGTATGTATGATTCAAATGGCACATAATATCTTTACATAACGACACACCAGCTGATTAGTCTAAATAAATGCAATGACACATTATTTCACAAACTATTTGTGTTGAATTTACAGCAGTAGAAGAGGTGATGTGCAGGGAACTCCAGAAGTACTTTTTATTTCTGTTTGCTAAAAGCTTGCACAGAGACAAACCAAAAGAATGGGACATTACCTTAACTCTGCTGTAGCGACACACTTTTGTTCTGACTGACTCTGATGGCTGAGTGCATGTAATAAATGTCTCTTTACTGACTTGCACTAGCGGTAGTACAGACGTTCACTGTTGAACTAGGTTTATGTTTAACACTCTCCAACCCATAAATACAGGAACTATTCATTCATTTTCTGTGTGTGAGGAGAGCTTACTTTTTAGTGATGAGAATTGTATCAGAGACAGAGAAAACAAATGAGCAACTATAGATAAATGAAAAGTTTGAACTAGCCTCTTAAAGCAACAGTTAGTTAAAATGCTGGACAAAAAAACAATTTCCAGGACAAGTGAGTTGAATTGAAAATGCATTGCAGTCCAGCACAAAACGAGACATCAGGTCACCCTCTCACGAGTGAAACATGACATGTGTCGGCGATGAATTAATAAGAATAAATCTAGCCACTATTTAGGGCTATACAAGAAATTGAACGCACATTATGATTGTCTGTATGCTCTGGCTTATACGGAAATGTTAACTCAAGATGCAAACAAAGTTGACTCAAGCAGTTTTAACTA